>OY743132.1:0-5000 GCA_963555685.1 Acrobasis consociella | reverse complement strand
GGTTAGGTTAGGTTAGGTTAGGTTAGGTTAGGTTAGGTTAGGTTAGGTTAGGTTAGGTTAGGTTAGGTTAGGTTAGGTTAGGTTAGGTTAGGTTAGGTTAGGTTAGGTTAGGTTAGGTTAGGTTAGGTTAGGTTAGGTTAGGTTAGGTTAGGTTAGGTTAGGTTAGGTTAGGTTAGGTTAGGTTAGGTTAGGTTAGGTTAGGTTAGGTTAGGTTAGGTTAGGTTAGGTTAGGTTAGGTTAGGTTAGGTTAGGTTAGGTTAGGTTAGGTTAGGTTAGGTTAGGTTAGGTTAGGTTAGGTTAGGTTAGGTTAGGTTAGGTTAGGTTAGGTTAGGTTAGGTTAGGTTAGGTTAGGTTAGGTTAGGTTAGGTTAGGTTAGGTTAGGTTAGGTTAGGTTAGGTTAGGTTAGGTTAGGTTAGGTTAGGTTAGGTTAGGTTAGGTTAGGTTAGGTTAGGTTAGGTTAGGTTAGGTTAGGTTAGGTTAGGTTAGGTTGGTTAGGTTAGGTTAGGTTAGGTTAGGTTAGGTTAGGTTAGGTTAGGTTAGGTTAGGTTAGGTTAGGTTAGGTTAGGTTAGGTTAGGTTAGGTTAGGTTAGGTTAGGTTAGGTTAGGTTAGGTTAGGTTAGGTTAGGTTAGGTTAGGTTAGGTTAGGTTAGGTTAGGTTAGGTTAGGTTAGGTTAGGTTAGGTTAGGTTAGGTTAGGTTAGGTTAGGTTAGGTTAGGTTAGGTTAGGTTAGGTTAGGTTAGGTTAGGTTAGGTTAGGTTAGGTTAGGTTAGGTTAGGTTAGGTTAGGTTAGGTTAGGTTAGGTTAGGTTAGGTTAGGTTAGGTTAGGTTAGGTTAGGTTAGGTTAGGTTAGGTTAGGTTAGGTTAGGTTAGGTTAGGTTAGGTTAGGTTAGGTTAGGTTAGGTTAGGTTAGGTTAGGTTAGGTTAGGTTAGGTTAGGTTAGGTTAGGTTAGGTTAGGTTAGGTTAGGTTAGGTTAGGTTAGGTTAGGTTAGGTTAGGTTAGGTTAGGTTAGGTTAGGTTAGGTTAGGTTAGGTTAGGTTAGGTTAGGTTAGGTTAGGTTAGGTTAGGTTAGGTTAGGTTAGGTTAGGTTAGGTTAGGTTAGGTTAGGTTAGGTTAGGTTAGGTTAGGTTAGGTTAGGTTAGGTTAGGTTAGGTTAGGTTAGGTTAGGTTAGGTTAGGTTAGGTTAGGTTAGGTTAGGTTAGGTTAGGTTAGGTTAGGTTAGGTTAGGTTAGGTTAGGTTAGGTTAGGTTAGGTTAGGTTAGGTTAGGTTAGGTTAGGTTAGGTTAGGTTAGGTTAGGTTAGGTTAGGTTAGGTTAGGTTAGGTTAGGTTAGGTTAGGTTAGGTTAGGTTAGGTTAGGTTAGGTTAGGTTAGGTTAGGTTAGGTTAGGTTAGGTTAGGTTAGGTTAGGTTAGGTTAGGTTAGGTTAGGTTAGGTTAGGTTAGGTTAGGTTAGGTTAGGTTAGGTTAGGTTAGGTTAGGTTAGGTTAGGTTAGGTTAGGTTAGGTTAGGTTAGGTTAGGTTAGGTTAGGTTAGGTTAGGTTAGGTTAGGTTAGGTTAGGTTAGGTTAGGTTAGGTTAGGTTAGGTTAGGTTAGGTTAGGTTAGGTTAGGTTAGGTTAGGTTAGGTTAGGTTAGGTTAGGTTAGGTTAGGTTAGGTTAGGTTAGGTTAGGTTAGGTTAGGTTAGGTTAGGTTAGGTTAGGTTAGGTTAGGTTAGGTTAGGTTAGGTTAGGTTAGGTTAGGTTAGGTTAGGTTAGGTTAGGTTAGGTTAGGTTAGGTTAGGTTAGGTTAGGTTAGGTTAGGTTAGGTTAGGTTAGGTTAGGTTAGGTTAGGTTAGGTTAGGTTAGGTTAGGTTAGGTTAGGTTAGGTTAGGTTAGGTTAGGTTAGGTTAGGTTAGGTTAGGTTAGGTTAGGTTAGGTTAGGTTAGGTTAGGTTAGGTTAGGTTAGGTTAGGTTAGGTTAGGTTAGGTTAGGTTAGGTTAGGTTAGGTTAGGTTAGGTTAGGTTAGGTTAGGTTAGGTTAGGTTAGGTTAGGTTAGGTTAGGTTAGGTTAGGTTAGGTTAGGTTAGGTTAGGTTAGGTTAGGTTAGGTTAGGTTAGGTTAGGTTAGGTTAGGTTAGGTTAGGTTAGGTTAGGTTAGGTTAGGTTAGGTTAGGTTAGGTTAGGTTAGGTTAGGTTAGGTTAGGTTAGGTTAGGTTAGGTTAGGTTAGGTTAGGTTAGGTTAGGTTAGGTTAGGTTAGGTTAGGTTAGGTTAGGTTAGGTTAGGTTAGGTTAGGTTAGGTTAGGTTAGGTTAGGTTAGGTTAGGTTAGGTTAGGTTAGGTTAGGTTAGGTTAGGTTAGGTTAGGTTAGGTTAGGTTAGGTTAGGTTAGGTTAGGTTAGGTTAGGTTAGGTTAGGTTAGGTTAGGTTAGGTTAGGTTAGGTTAGGTTAGGTTAGGTTAGGTTAGGTTAGGTTAGGTTAGGTTAGGTTAGGTTAGGTTAGGTTAGGTTAGGTTAGGTTAGGTTAGGTTAGGTTAGGTTAGGTTAGGTTAGGTTAGGTTAGGTTAGGTTAGGTTAGGTTAGGTTAGGTTAGGTTAGGTTAGGTTAGGTTAGGTTAGGTTAGGTTAGGTTAGGTTAGGTTAGGTTAGGTTAGGTTAGGTTAGGTTAGGTTAGGTTAGGTTAGGTTAGGTTAGGTTAGGTTAGGTTAGGTTAGGTTAGGTTAGGTTAGGTTAGGTTAGGTTAGGTTAGGTTAGGTTAGGTTAGGTTAGGTTAGGTTAGGTTAGGTTAGGTTAGGTTAGGTTAGGTTAGGTTAGGTTAGGTTAGGTTAGGTTAGGTTAGGTTAGGTTAGGTTAGGTTAGGTTAGGTTAGGTTAGGTTAGGTTAGGTTAGGTTAGGTTAGGTTAGGTTAGGTTAGGTTAGGTTAGGTTAGGTTAGGTTAGGTTAGGTTAGGTTAGGTTAGGTTAGGTTAGGTTAGGTTAGGTTAGGTTAGGTTAGGTTAGGTTAGGTTAGGTTAGGTTAGGTTAGGTTAGGTTAGGTTAGGTTAGGTTAGGTTAGGTTAGGTTAGGTTAGGTTAGGTTAGGTTAGGTTAGGTTAGGTTAGGTTAGGTTAGGTTAGGTTAGGTTAGGTTAGGTTAGGTTAGGTTAGGTTAGGTTAGGTTAGGTTAGGTTAGGTTAGGTTAGGTTAGGTTAGGTTAGGTTAGGTTAGGTTAGGTTAGGTTAGGTTAGGTTAGGTTAGGTTAGGTTAGGTTAGGTTAGGTTAGGTTAGGTTAGGTTAGGTTAGGTTAGGTTAGGTTAGGTTAGGTTAGGTTAGGTTAGGTTAGGTTAGGTTAGGTTAGGTTAGGTTAGGTTAGGTTAGGTTAGGTTAGGTTAGGTTAGGTTAGGTTAGGTTAGGTTAGGTTAGGTTAGGTTAGGTTAGGTTAGGTTAGGTTAGGTTAGGTTAGGTTAGGTTAGGTTAGGTTAGGTTAGGTTAGGTTAGGTTAGGTTAGGTTAGGTTAGGTTAGGTTAGGTTAGGTTAGGTTAGGTTAGGTTAGGTTAGGTTAGGTTAGGTTAGGTTAGGTTAGGTTAGGTTAGGTTAGGTTAGGTTAGGTTAGGTTAGGTTAGGTTAGGTTAGGTTAGGTTAGGTTAGGTTAGGTTAGGTTAGGTTAGGTTAGGTTAGGTTAGGTTAGGTTAGGTTAGGTTAGGTTAGGTTAGGTTAGGTTAGGTTAGGTTAGGTTAGGTTAGGTTAGGTTAGGTTAGGTTAGGTTAGGTTAGGTTAGGTTAGGTTAGGTTAGGTTAGGTTAGGTTAGGTTAGGTTAGGTTAGGTTAGGTTAGGTTAGGTTAGGTTAGGTTAGGTTAGGTTAGGTTAGGTTAGGTTAGGTTAGGTTAGGTTAGGTTAGGTTAGGTTAGGTTAGGTTAGGTTAGGTTAGGTTAGGTTAGGTTAGGTTAGGTTAGGTTAGGTTAGGTTAGGTTAGGTTAGGTTAGGTTAGGTTAGGTTAGGTTAGGTTAGGTTAGGTTAGGTTAGGTTAGGTTAGGTTAGGTTAGGTTAGGTTAGGTTAGGTTAGGTTAGGTTAGGTTAGGTTAGGTTAGGTTAGGTTAGGTTAGGTTAGGTTAGGTTAGGTTAGGTTAGGTTAGGTTAGGTTAGGTTAGGTTAGGTTAGGTTAGGTTAGGTTAGGTTAGGTTAGGTTAGGTTAGGTTAGGTTAGGTTAGGTTAGGTTAGGTTAGGTTAGGTTAGGTTAGGTTAGGTTAGGTTAGGTTAGGTTAGGTTAGGTTAGGTTAGGTTAGGTTAGGTTAGGTTAGGTTAGGTTAGGTTAGGTTAGGTTAGGTTAGGTTAGGTTAGGTTAGGTTAGGTTAGGTTAGGTTAGGTTAGGTTAGGTTAGGTTAGGTTAGGTTAGGTTAGGTTAGGTTAGGTTAGGTTAGGTTAGGTTAGGTTAGGTTAGGTTAGGTTAGGTTAGGTTAGGTTAGGTTAGGTTAGGTTAGGTTAGGTTAGGTTAGGTTAGGTTAGGTTAGGTTAGGTTAGGTTAGGTTAGGTTAGGTTAGGTTAGGTTAGGTTAGGTTAGGTTAGGTTAGGTTAGGTTAGGTTAGGTTAGGTTAGGTTAGGTTAGGTTAGGTTAGGTTAGGTTAGGTTAGGTTAGGTTAGGTTAGGTTAGGTTAGGTTAGGTTAGGTTAGGTTAGGTTAGGTTAGGTTAGGTTAGGTTAGGTTAGGTTAGGTTAGGTTAGGTTAGGTTAGGTTAGGTTAGGTTAGGTTAGGTTAGGTTAGGTTAGGTTAGGTTAGGTTAGGTTAGGTTAGGTTAGGTTAGGTTAGGTTAGGTTAGGTTAGGTTAGGTTAGGTTAGGTTAGGTTAGGTTAGGTTAGGTTAGGTTAGGTTAGGTTAGGTTAGGTTAGGTTAGGTTAGGTTAGGTTAGGTTAGGTTAGGTTAGGTTAGGTTAGGTTAGGTTAGGTTAGGTTAGGTTAGGTTAGGTTAGGTTAGGTTAGGTTAGGTTAGGTTAGGTTAGGTTAGGTTAGGTTAGGTTAGGTTAGGTTAGGTTAGGTTAGGTTAGGTTAGGTTAGGTTAGGTTAG
>OY743131.1:12790000-12792500 GCA_963555685.1 Acrobasis consociella | reverse complement strand
AATTTAATTTATTTAATTTTATATCAATCCTTAATTTAATTTAATTGCTATTTTATAATTCTAATACATTTTAACAATTTTAACTCTAGTTTATAGTGACTGAAATTTGCAAAGTAGTTTTAAAATTCAATTTATTTAATTTCTATTTTATCTTTACTGTTATTTTATACAACTTTTACAAACTTTTAACGTAGTTTTAGGTAAAAACGACCTTGGCTCCCTTTTACAGAGCCAAGGGAAGTGTATTTTAAATTTTTAATTTATTTATTTAATTTTAATTTTAATTTTTAACTTATTTTACAACTGACGCAGGCCTTCAACATGCCTCTGACTCATTCTCCGCCTATATCCAAAGGGACAACGATTAGCGCGACGCCTAAATCGGTGTCATTCGCCGATCCACAGAAGTGTCTGACATTCTCGGACACCAGTTCACCAGCATATTCTGAGCTACACGGAAGATCAAGGCATATAATGTATATGAGAGAAAATCCTACTCTCACACCATTTGTCCCGGAGGAGTATAGGAGGAAACGCATAGATGATGAAAAGAGAGACACGCTTTTAACAGAGTGTAGAGATTTTATAAAATTAGCGATAGAGGAGTTAGAGACTGCTAGAAATCTGAAAACCACTATCAAGGATACTGTAAAGGAAATTTTAGGGAAATTAGAATATAAGCTGTTTGACCTGGGCGAATTCTGTGACCCGAAAAATGTCACACCCGGGTACCATCCCAGTGTCCGCACCCAGACCTCCCCTGAGGCCATACCCAGCCCAAATCAAGTCGAGTCTGCTCTGTCCAAACAGATGGAAGAGCAGGCTCGACTGATTAAAGAAAATTCTGACAAGCTGGAAGAAATAAGGGCGATGATCGCGCAGCAGCCTGGCCCCTTGTCTTACGCAGACGTAGCGGCCCGCCCGGCCTTGGTGAAACCGACAGAGCGTGGGGCCCTGCACTCCCTTGTCGTCACATCGAACGATGGGTGCGACACGGGAGAGCAGGTGCTCGACAGGGTTCGGGAAGCGGTGGATGCCAAGGACGGGTGGATACGCGTAGAGCGGGTGCGTAAGGCGAGGGACCAGAAGGTAGTGATGAGTTGCGCGACGGAGGCCGATAGGGCAAAGTTGCGGCATAGACTAGAGGGGGCAGGCAAAAACCTAACAGTCGAGGTCGTGAAAAATAGGGACCCGCTCCTCATCCTCTGGGGCGTCAGCGTCAAATATACTGACGATGACGTCATCGGAGCGGTGAGGAACCAGAACCCGGAAGTTTTTCACGGCCTCGACGGGGAGGAAGGCCGCCTGCATATAAAATATAAAAGGAGGGCGCGGAACCCACATGTTCACCATGTTGTGGTCAGCACATCGCCGGCCATATGGAGGAGGGCAGTCGCTGCCGGAACCCTCCGTGTGGACCTCCAGCACGTAAGGGTAGCAGATCAGTCCCCCCTCGTGCAGTGCTCTCGCTGTCTGGCCTATGGCCACAGCAGGAGGTACTGCAACGAGGAGGTGGACTCGTGCAGCCACTGCGGGGGTCCACACTTAAAGTCGGCATGCGCTGACCACAAGGCGGGCACCGCGGCTTCCTGCCGCAACTGTTGTAAGGCAGGACTGGGGAAGACAGACCACAATGCCTTCAGCGACGGCTGCGCGTTAAGACAGAAATGGGACGCGATTGCAAGGTCGGCAACCGCGTATTCCTGACCTTGCAATCAGCGCAGACCCACCGGTGAGCGGCCTGGTCGTTGGTGGCCCGCATCCTTAGCTCATCAATACGACTTTTACTTAAAAGCTAGATTGCATGACTAAAATAGGTAGAAAAGAGCGGGCCATTGCGACTCAGCCATTCACCAAGCATACGCGCAGGCGTCGGTGAAGGTATTGTATATCCCGGATAGCGGGGTATTCCCCTCCCTAATCTTGAATCAAATATGTGTGTATTATTTCAAATAATCACAATATTTAAGTAAACAAACATAAGTCAATAAAATGGGAGGGTCATACCTTACTGTAAAAAATCCGTGGAGATAGGAAAAATTTAAAATAAAAATGCAGAATGTCAATACATATGGAAAACATTATATTTAAGATAAAATTATTATCCGTTAATTAAACAAAGATTTATTGTATATAAAACAAATTATTAATTTATTTTTTAAGGCAAATGCCTATATGTACAGAAACAATAGATATAATATTTAGAAGATAATTATATAAAAATAATATGTATAACAAAATACTAAAAATGTAAACACAGAATATTGAAATAATGTTACAATTAAATGTTATAATGTAAAATGTACAGATAAGTCAGCGAAATAAAATATAGAATAATATGTAAGTTAATGTGTGAATGCAAAAGTCTATTAATAATATAAATGTATAATTATGCAAATATAGTACGATATAAGATGTAAAGTAAAATATATGTACATAGAAAGAAAATGTATAAATTGGATATAGACTTTAACAATTGTAAAAAAAGAAGAAAATGTTC